>JAJIBD010030382.1:0-25854 GCA_021461705.1 Cryptotis parvus
CCCTGAAATCCTTCCTGTCAGTGTCACCTGGAGTTCCTCCAAACAGAGTTGCTTGTACCCTTGAAATGTACGTTCATCTCTTTGGAGCGTGTGAGAAGTCCCAAGTTGGGTTGAAAAAAGGTCATTTATTCTCAAAGTCTTGTGGAATGAATACTATTTTTATTTTTTTATGTTAGAATAAACATAACATCCTTTGTAGGGTGTTAAGTTGAGTATATTCTTAAAGTTTTGAAAAACAGAAAAGTTTTGCAGGCTAGGGGGGATATAGCTCAGCCATGACTACTTGCCTTAGATGTGTGAAGCCCTGGGTTCTGTTCTCGTCACTTCTCATTATGCACGCACTGCGTACACACACATCCACAAAAGAAGTATGTGCAACTAAGAGTGCAGTCCAGCCTAGTATATAATTAATGATATTGCTCTAGATGAGTCTCCTACTGAGAGTATACCATTTTACACTGCTAGAGCCTGAAAAGCTACTCTTGTTTTATTTGTTATGCCAAAAACTAGTAACAATTATGGACCTCAATTCCATGACCAAAAAAATGGTTTGAGGCTCTTCCTGTCCCTAGAGCAAGCAGATGCCCTTGGGCTACTTGCTTGTGACAGGATGTATGGAGATGTTACTGGTACCTGCTTGAGCAAATCAAAGAACAACGGGAAGACACTGACACAGTGATATAAGATGAAATCGAATGGGGATGCCTAGAGAGGGCACATATGTTTGTTCAGTCTATGACAAGCACTTGCTCCCAAAGGCTCCAGAGCCTCTTCTGTTGTGAGTCAGGGCCTTCCAGGAAAGTTGGAGAAGCCCTGGAAGTTTTAGGATTTCTATATCCCTCAGAGACTTAGCTTCACAAGTCTCAGCCTTACATCAAAAGTAGCATGGCGGCCCTGCCAGTGGTTTGATAATATAAATAGAGCAAAATCAGTGCAATTAACAAACCTTGCCATTGGAGCTCCATGGATTGTTTTGAGAACTGAATAATGATAGAACTCTTAGTTTTGTCAAGAAGTACACATCTTCTGAAGAGCATTTATGCAATACTAAAATAGAAGTTCTTCCTGTGTAGTTGCTCTATGGTGGGCAGTCCAGGTTTCCTCTATTGTTCAGAAAGCACTTAGTCAGAAAATTTTTTGTTAGTATAATGCTTTTAGCGTATCATTTATTTTCCCTTAAAAGGGAAGCAATTCAGATATCTCTAAATCACAGGTCCCTAACCATCCTGTGTTTTTCCAGGGTACTTGGTAAAGTCAGTAGGAAGGGGTATAATTAATCTTGATGAGTAAAATAACAAACAGAAGAAAAAATTAATGAAGTAGTGTTTTGATTCTTCTAATTATAGTGTAGTGCGGCTGGTTCTGTTATAGTCAAGCTTTTACTATTTCTGATAACAACCCTCTTTTTCTGATTTATTCTCTCAGATATACTTTAACTGTCATCTAGATGGAAATTATGTCAGTTACCAGTAGGTAACCTTTACTTTTATTAAAATAAAACATTTTTTACTGAGAATGCCAACTTTGCTAGTCCCTCACTTTTTGGCGTTGAAATAGTATGTTCTGGTCAAATGCAAATTTTCTTCACAGGAGAGAAATTGGACAATAAATCTGATAATAAATTGAGATTAAAATACAAGCAGTCTGGCATCTGATTTAATTTAACTATAACCCCGAAGACTAAGCTTGAAATCCTGGTTCTGCAACGTCCTTGCTGTTTACAAAACTCCCTGCGTCGTTTTCTTCCTGTGGGAAGAAATGATAATAGTGTTTATTTTTTAAGACTTTTTAGAAGAATCAAATGAGGTGAAGACATGCAATTCAAGGTGCAAGTTCAAGACAAGAACAATAAGAATGTACCTGACATATAGTAAATATTTAGCAATCACTAGAAGAGATTATGCTGAACCAGTTTAATTTTTTAAACGGTTTGTAGGCTTTCTCTAGTGAAGCCAGCTAAGCCTGAACTTTCTCTTTGGGGTAGACTTTTAATAACAAGACATTTCAATAGTTGCAGAGCTATTCAAAATTTGTTTTATCTTGGTGATTATAGTAGCTTGTATTTTTTAGGAATTGGTCCATTTCATCTAAAATGAGTGGTTTATAGTATTGTCATATTATCATTTTGATGACTGCCTGCTATTTCATGATGTTTTGTTGTTGATGTTGGGAATTGGTGCCTGTAGTTCTTGCTAGACATTTATATTAATAATGTTAATCTATTTTGTTGCTTTTCTTGGTTACTTTTCTGGTGTATTCTATAAAATTTTACTATTACGTCTGTTTATCTGCTTATTTGGATTGTTTTTCTAGGTATTGAGTTGGGAATTTTAGATTATCCACATTTCTAATGGACACATTCAATGCTATAAATGTTCCCTCACAGCACAGCTTTAACTGTGCTCTCCACAGGTTTGGTATAGTAGATTTTCATTTCCGTTCACTTTGATGTATTTTTTATATCAATTTTTTCTTTGATAATTATTTACAAGTCTGTTTTCAGTTCTCAGTTGCCTGAAATTTTCTATCTATCTTTCTGTTTTCAAAATTCTGAAGACATTTTTCAAGGACTAAAACAGAGTGTTTTATATGGAGCCAAAGTATTAAATTTTCTCAGAATAGAGATATTCTCAGGGAAAAAGATGTTGAGAGGCATTGCATTTCTGACTTTAAATTAGAGCAATACTATAGTAATACATTTTTTATTGGTATAGAATGTACTAGTGGTACTAGAATGCTGTTTCTTTTGTATTTCTAGTGGAATAGAATTGAGAGACTAGAGACAAACACAGAAATCTATGGACAGTTTATCTATGACAAAAAGAACCGGATATAATAAGTGGAGAGTGGAAAACCACTTCAACAGAAAGCATTGGAAAAAGGTATAGTCACACACACACAAAAAAAAACTGGATCTAGTTTTCACACAGCTCATAAGAGCTTATTAAAGTGTTTTAGACCTGTGGACCTATGGAATAGAGTTGATTATCCTGACAACCAGCCTCATGAACAATTAATCTTCGATAAAGGAGCAAAAGTACGAAATGAAGCAAGGAAAGCCTCTTCAACAAGTGGTGTTGGGAAAACTGGGCAGCTACATGTAAAAAATGAATTTAGACCTCTGTCTAACACCATGCACAAATAAGATGAAAATAGATTAAAGATCTCAATATCAGACCTGAATCCATACAGTACATCAAAGAAAATATAAGGAAAACCCTCCACTACATTGAAGCTAAGGACATCTTCAAAGAAGAAACACCACTAACAAAACAACTAGAAGAAAAGATAAACATATGGGACTACATGAAACTAAAAAATCTTCTGCACCTCAAAAGAAACAATGACCACGATACAAAGACAGTCCACAGAATGGGAAAGAATATTCCCCCAATACCCATCTACCCATCTGATAAGGGGTTAATATCCAGGATATATCAGGCACTGGTAGGACTTTACAAGAAGAAAACAGCCAACCCCATCAAAAAATGGGGAGAAGAAATGCACAGAACCCCGACAAGGAAGAAGTTCGAATGGCCAAAAGACATGAAAAAATGCTCATCATCATTAGTAATCAGAGAGATGCAAATCAAAACAACAATGAGATATCATTTCACACCACAGAGACTGGCACATATCCAAAAGAGCAAGAACAAGTGCTGGCGTGGATGCGGAGGCAGGGGACTCTCATACATTGCTGGTAGGAATGTCAACTGGTACAGCCTTTTTTGAAAACTATATGGACATTCCTCCAAAGACTAGAAATTGAATTCCCATTTTGACCCAGCCATACCACTCCTGGGAATATACCCCTGGGACACCAAAAACATGCAGCAGAAACACCATTCCTACTTTTATGTTCATAGCAGCATTATTCACAATAGCCAGAATCTGGAAACAACCAGAGTGCCCGAGAACTGATGACTGGATAAAGAAGCTTTGGTACATCTACACAATGGAATACTATGCAGCTGTTAGTAAAAATGAAGTTATGAAATTTGCCTATAAATGGGTGGACATGGAGAGGATCATGTTGAGTGAAATTAGCCAGAGGGAGAGAAACATACAGAATGACTGAATTTATTTGCATGACATAAATCACACACATATCACTTGTATCACTTGTCTTCCCATTGTTCATCGATTTGCTTGAGCAGTTGCTAGTAACGTCTCCATTCAATGTGAATGAAATCCATTATTGTTACTGTTTTTGACATATTGAATACACCTCAGCTAGCTTGCCAGGCTCTGCCATGGCTCTGGGTTCATCCCAGGGGACCCAGCCTTTTTCTATGTAGACCATCAACTATCCAGGGCCCAGGGGCTGAGCCATGGGTATAGACAAGCCTGTCTCCTGTCTGCCACCACCTGCTGACGCAGCTGGCCATCACAGCCACAACTGCAACACCTCGATACATACTATGATACCAACATCAAAGGTCAGGCGAAACATGGATCAGGAGGTCTTGTCAAAGGTGAAATTACCACAAGGTGTGGGATCATAGGTTAGGTAAGACAGATAGGGAACAGTGTGCCAATAATTGTCGAAAGTGCTATTACCACATAGAACTTAGCATTAAATACAGGCAAAAGATACACGTGATAACCTCTAAGTATATATATTACAATCCACAATATGTAAGAGAAGGAAGAGAGAAAGAGAGAGAAAGATAAAGAAAAGAGATAAAGAACCGCCATAGAGGCAGGCTAGGGGAGGGGAGGGAATCGGGGACATTAGTGGTGGGAAATGGGCACTGGTGGAGGGATGGGTGCTGGAACACTGTATGGTGGAACCCAAACATGAACATTTTTGTAATTGTTTATTTCATGGTGGTATAATAAAATATATTAAAAAAAGTGTTTTAAAGACCTCAAGATTAGACTAGAATCCATAAAATACATTTGCAGTACACATGGGTCTATCGAAGATGTTAACCTCAGAGCTATCTTCAGTGATTTGACTCTATTGGCCAAGAAAAAAAGACAAAATTAAACAAATGGATTACATCAAATTAAAAAGCTTTTGTATGGCAAAAAAAACAAATGAAACAAAAAACAACCCTCAAGCTAAAATTTGATAGACGTCTTACTAAATGGGGAAATATTTACATATCATGCACATATAGGACTAATATTCATGATAAATAAAGGACTCACAAACCTGAGCAACAAAGACCAATAACTCCATCAAAAAATAGGGAGAGAAGAGAAACAAGCACTACCCTGAAAAGGATATGAAGATAGTCACTTGTATCGTCTTCCTGTTGTTCATTGATTTGGCCCAGTAGGCACCAGTAACTATCTCCATACATCCTGTCACATGCTAGTAGCCCAAGGGCATTTGCTCACTCTAGGAACATGAACCTCAAACCATTCCTTCAGGTCATGGGAATGAGGTCTATAATCATTACTGCTTTTGGCATATCAATATGACACGAGTAGCTTGCCAGGCTCTGCAGTGCGGGTGGGATACTCTTGTTGTAGCCTCTCTCATCTCGCGCATTTATTGATGAACTGAGCAGCCGCAAAGTGGTCACGGGAGATGGGAAAGATCGGCTTTTCTGAAAATGGAACAGGGTGCTAATAATAGTTCGAGGGTACTAATGCCAACCTAGAACTAGAGCATTAAATAGAGGCAAAAGGATTCACATGACAACCTTTTAATGTATGTTCTGTAATCCATAGTCTTGAAGGGAAGGAAAAGAGAAAGAGAGAGAAAGGGAAAGAAATAAAGAACCTGCCATGGAGCAGGGCTGGGAAAGGGGAGGAACCGGGGATGTTGTTGGTGGGAGATGGGCACTGGTGGCGGGACGGGTGCTGAAACACTGTATGACCAAAACCCAAACATGAACTTTTTAATTGTATATCTTTTATTTGTATATCTCACGGTGGTATAATAAAATACTTAAAAAAAAAAATAAAAAAAAAAAAGATCGGGCTTTTCTGCTGGGTGAAGCTCTGATGAGCTGTGGAGTCCAGATGTTGAAAATGGCGGCTCCCATGGTGTGGGGTTCCTCTGGCTCTTGCAAGGCTCTGCTGGGATGGCAGGCCAGGGCTAGAACTCACCTATCCTCCTGTGCACCTTATGATCAGCTGAGCACAGGGAGAGCCAGTAGCAGCTCTGCCATGTGTTTGAGTCTCTGGCTGAGTCATACTTGGGAGCAAATAGACTGCTGTAGGGTGGGATTCTGAAGAGCAGGGCTTGTGATCTTCTGCTGGGTGGATCTCTGATGAGCCGTGGAGTTCGCAGGTTGAAAATGGTAGTCTTCATGGTGTGGGAGTTCCTCTGGCTTTTTGCGAGGCTCTGCTGGGATGGTAGGCGAGGGCTAGAACCCATCTACCCTCCTGGGTGCCTCATGATCAGTTGGGTACAGGGGGAGCCGGAGGCAGCTCTGCCAGTGTATCTGAGTCTGTATATCTGACTATGAAGATAGTCAGTAGGCAAGTAAAATGTTCCTCATCATTATTATCAGGGAAATGCAAATCAGAATGACCATTGAGAATAGAATATATGGACAAAGAATGGAAAAGAACCTCATTCACTGTTGATAGAAATATTTTCTGGTTCAGTCTCTATGAGAAAGAGATGGAGATGTTTTTCATATGGAGATTTATAAAAGTAATTATTAAGCTCGGTGTCATCCCTTGATTCCGCCTCTTGACACCTACCACTAAACATGAAACCATTAATTTAGAAAGATATGCATTGCTACATTTATTGCAATGCTACAATGCAACCATAATACTAAATACAACACTAAGCCAGTATAAGGAAATAACCCAAATGACAGAGGGATAGATAAGAAATTGTAATGTGTATGTCTATGTGTGGATACACACACATGGAATGGTATACCATGCAGAAAATATGGGAAACCTGCAACATAGGACTGAAGGGCATTCTGTTAAGTGAAATAAGACAGGGAGCAGGACAAGTATGGGATGATCTCACTAGGGTGCCATTTAGAGGAATAAAAAGGGAATAGACAGCAGCAAACAATGACAGACCATTGACCTTGAATTAAAAAAAGTCAGATTACAAATGCTTGGGCATAGAAAAAGAAGAGGTAGACTAGAAATAACAAGGATAGTGGTGGGAAGTCTGGTGTGGGGGAGGGAAGAAAGGGTACAGTAACTTTGTGTCAAAACCATTACCATGAACAATATTGTAACCATGCCCAAAGTATATAATAACAAAATAATAAAAGCTAAAGTACTTAAGATTTGGAGGATTTTTTAAATAGTAAATAAATGCGGGTGCCAACAACATAGCAACAGTTATCTTTCACTGCAGGAAGGAAAGGAATTGTTAGATTTAATGAAACCACTTTTAACAAGAGCCAGTTAGGTGGTAATTGCAGAAGATCTTGCCTGGAGTTTAATTTGTCTTATTTTATTTTAAAATAATTCCTGCGTTACATTTCCCAGACATCAGAGGCTGTGATGAGCGGTCCCTGGTGATATGTGTGGAATATCAGCCAGGTTTCAAACAGAAACCATTGCACTGATGAGCTAAAATTGTACTTGCTTCCAGAGGGGACCAGGAGAGAGGTGACTTCAGTATTCTGATATGGTTGGTTGTGCCAGTCATCCACTTATTTTATTTATAATTGTGATCGCATATTTTTTAGAAAATGCTTCAGCTTATTTAATCTATCAGTGAATGTTTTTGTGACAGTGTACATATATTGATTTTATCAATTATTTTATTACTGTCAATAGACACCGACAGACTGTTGTCGGTGTCTGTACTGAGGTTGGTTGTTAACAGTGTGTAACTGCCCTACACCCACATTTCATGTAATTTTAAGAATTACTTAGTATTCTATTTTTCTTGAGTAAATCGCGATATTTTGTTGTCTTTGAAATTGGCCGTTATATAACTACCTATGATTCTGACCACATTAAACATAAGAGTATCATCTGTTGGGATTGCCTTTTCTTTATAATTTTTTCTTAGCTTTTTACCTTTTGTATTATGGTTCCTGATGTGGTTTGTTTTGGTGGTGGTTGGGTGGGGTGGGGCGTAGGCAGTGGTGTGGATTATTGTGTTACAGAAATCACTTTCGCATATGGCTAAAGTCTTGCATATTTTAGATATTCAAAATACTTTCTCCATTCTTTCAGCCACAGGTGTCCAGCAGCAGGTCAACTCAAACAAATCTGCATTCAAAAACCTATTTAAATTAACCTTAGAAAAGATTACAATGGAAAGTTACACAAGAAATCCAGTGTTATTTACTTCATAACTAATTTTAACATTTTGTTATCTCTCTATCTCTCTCTCTCCGCCCCTCCCTTTTTGTTCCTCTCTACATTCTCTGGGATTGCACATGATTTTACTGTGCTATCCTTGACTACCCCTATAACTGACCTTCCTCTTACCAGTGTCCTGGGTACTAGCTAAGCTATTTAAAAGAGACACAGCCAATTCCAGCATTCAGGTCTCCAGAGCTTAGCCAAGAGTTATCCCTGAGCTCAGAGCCAGGAGAGCCATAAACACAGTTGGGTGTCACAACCAACCAAACAACCAACCAACCAACCAACCAACCAAACAAACAAACAAACAAACAAACAAACAAACACATCCAAGCAGTATCCAAGATCCAATGCCTTGTGACTTAGTGCCTTTTTTCTCTGCTCTTGCCCAGGAGCTGTCCATTCTATTAGAGTTCTTCATAGTGCCTCTTTTCATTCTTTCTGATGTTTCTCTCATTATTTGTGCAGTCTTTAAGAAACCCAGAGAAGGTACAGGATAATTTCTTGTGTATCTTGACACTCAGCTGAAAGGAGCTGTACAAATTTTATTTACTCTCTTCGAGTATCTTAGGGATAATAGTTTTAATTTCTGATTTTCATCAGGGAGATGCAAATCAAAACAACAATGAGGTACCATCTCACACCACAGAGACTGGCACACATACGAAACAGCAAGAACAACCAGTGCTGGCGTGGATGTGGGGTAAAAGGGACTCTGATCCACTGTTGGTGGGAGTGCCGACTGGTCCAGCCCTTTTGGAAAACAATATGGGCATTCCTCCGAAAACTAGATATTGAGCTCCCATTTGATCCAGCAATAGCACTCCTGGGAATATACCCGAGAGACCGAAAAACACATAGCAGAAACACTATCTGTACTTCTTTTATTCATCTCTGCGCTATTCACTATAGCTAGAATCTGGAAACAACCTAAATGCCCGAGAACAGAGGACTGGCTAAAGAAACTGTGGTTCATCTACACTATGGAATACTATGCGGCTGTCAGAAAAGATGACATTATGAAATTTACCTGCAAATGGAGGGACATGGAGACTATCATGCTGAGTGAAATTAGTCAGAAGGAAAAGGACAGATATAGAATGACTGCATTCATTAATACGACATAAATAGATACCAGTGTTTTACTAAATGTGGGAAATGGTAATGGCAGATTAAGACTCACCATTGAATATACACAAAGAGACTTAAGTGATAAACTCTAAATATCTGCAGGGCTAGCCACAATGTGTAAAAGAAGAGGCAGAGAGATGCAGAGACAAGAGAGAGAGACAGAGAGAGAAAGAGAGAGGAAACTGGGGTACCTGCTATTAAGGCAGCATGGGGTGGGCAGGAGGGGGGGGGGTACATTGGTGGTGGAAATGGGGCACTGGTGGAGGGATGGGTGCTGGTATACTGTATTACCAAGAACCAATTATGATCACCTTTTGTAATTGTATGTTTCACTGTGGTATAATAAAAAATTAAAAAAAAATAATTTCTGATTTTTAAAAATATTTTATTATACCACCGTGAGATATATAGTTACAAAGATGTTCATAAGATATTCATATTTGGGGTTTTCAGTCATACAATGTTCCAGCAGCCAACCCTCCACCAGTGCCCATTTCCCACCACCAATGTCCCCGATTCCCTCCCTCTCCCCAGCCTGCCTCTGTGGCAGGTTCTTAAATTCTTTCTCCCTTCTCTCTCTTTCTCTTTTCTGTCCCTTCCACATTGTGGATTACAATACATACATAAAGAGGTTGTCATGTGTATTTTTTGCCTGTATTTAATGCTCAGTTCTAGGTTGGTATCAGCACTTTCGACAATTATTAGCACACTGTTCCATTCTCTGTCTTACCTAGCCTCTGACTCCCACACATTTGTGATAATTTCCACCTTTGACAAGACCTCCTGTTCCATGCTTTGCCTGACCTTGGATTTTGATATCATAATATGTACATATATATATTTTACTGATGTTTTCTCATTTGTCATTTTTACTTGGAAAATCTTTTTAATTTTTTTCCCTCCCATGAAATCTTTTAATTATAGGTAGGGCCCGGGAAATAGCTTAAAGGACTGAAACACATGCCTAGCACTCACAAGATCCCTGGGTGTGAGCCATTCCCCAACACTGAAAAGAAAAGGCACAAAGAACTGAGATTGCATATCTGCAATCAGTCACTTGTACACTGGTCTTGCTCAGGGTGGTCTTGCATCAGCTCAAGGACAAGTCTCTAGGCTAGCACCATGGGCTGAGCAGGTCCCTTTTGTGCCTTAGCACTTTTTCCTCAGCAGGGCTCACAGAATCTCCCAACCATTGTGAACTTTTCTGATCACATATGGAGGCAGCTCTGGGAGTGTCCTTGATGCCAGTGTGCTGGGGAATTTTCCACAAAAGCACAGGAGGATTTGTCCCACCCGACTGAGAAGGCTGTTTTTCTGGATGGCTCTCTATTTATGCATGAGGAAACTTGGCATCAGCCAAGCGGTAGCTTATTTTCCTTTTTGTTTGGTTTTATTTTGTGCTTCAGAAATAGAACAGATTAAGCATTACTTGCTTTTGAAGGCTTCAGCTCTCCCTACAGCATGACTTTAAATTCTGTTCTCCCCAGGCGAGAACGTGGAAAACATCTCTTCTAGCTTTTGTTAAGAGCCATGCAAATGCAGAAAAAAACTTGGGAGGGATTATTTTTCATTTAATTTAATTTATATGTCTTTGAAAAGAAATCTTGTCTTCCCATTAAAAAATACATGCTCATTGCAAAGAAATTGGAATGAATGAGAAAAAAGTACAAAAAGGAAAAGGGAAAATGGATGATAATTAAAATGATGACACAAAATTGTATTTGAGCCAAGAATGCCCTGAGAAATGATCTAATCAAACTCCTTTATTAATGTTGATACTGGACTTGGCCATATTAAGTGACTTATTTAAGACCACACTGCTGATAAAAGAATAGCTAAAATCTATCATTTTCTTTCTTTCTGTTTTTAAAAAATTTAAACTTTATTTAAACACTTTATTCACAAAGTTGTTCACAGTATAGTTGTTTCAGGTATTCAGTATTCCAATACCAGTCCCACTATCAATGTGACCTTATTGCCACCAAAGACTCTAGTTTCCTCCCCACTATCAGTTTCTTTCTTGATTATTTTTCCTACTGTAACAGAGATTTCCAAATTTACCTTTTTAGTAATGAGAGTATTTTCATAAGATCTACCTTCCTTAGAAATTCATGGCACAAACAGATGTCCTAGTGTGATATCTCTGTGAGAGGTGCTGCAGACCCTCTCCCCACTTTTCAGAACCCCAGAATTGCAGTATTCTTTGGAGACATCCCTAAAGAACAGCTCAGATTTCCTGGAGCAACATTTGGTACTCTAATTAATCACACAAAACACCACAGGCTTATATGCTAATTCCAGGCAAGGTCCAAACTTAGGGTCTCATGAAACATCTTTTGGCATTTTAGAATATCAGAAGAGTGATCTTATTTTGCAACATGTAAATTTAGATACTTAGATGAAATTGATATCAGTAAGTCTAACACTTATTAGAACACAACTACTCCCATTTCTTTGCACACTTCCTATAGTGGCTTTGATGCAATATAGAAAGAATAGTTGTGGCAGATTGTCTGGCCCCAAAAGCCTTAAAGTATTTAATGTCAGGCCCTTTACAGCTTGTCAACCCTTGCTATAAATAATATGTTTTGGTAGTTTGATCTGCTTAATGAGAAAGGTATCTCCTGGCTTGTAGATTTTGATGTTATGATCTGGGGAGATGATTTCAAGGGAAGGGCTGGAAAATGTGATTTGTATGCTGGATTTCATCCCTAGTACCACATAGTCCTATGCGCACTGAGCCATGAATATCCCTTGAGCCCTTCTGGGTGTGACCCAAAACAAGCAAACAGAAGTTTAAGTTATGCTGCTTTGCTTCCACAAGTCTTATGACAAAAGGATAAAGCCAAGATAGTTCTGGGTGCTGGTTTTTATAGTGGTCTTTGGTGAATGGTTCTGTTGGCTGCTTCCCAGAAATACTATCATTTCCTTCCTGTTTCACTAGTGGAAATGTTATTTTAGACCTTATGGATTATTGATATTGTTTTGTAGGCTATTTTGGGGATTGAGAAAGCTCAGTGCCATCCAGTAAGTTAGACAGTCTGAGTTTATAAATTACTCTTGAAATGCTCTTGGCTTAGAACTCACAGAAACCAACATGTATCTTCAGCAAGGAAAGAGGAGAGATAAATTGGTTTAAGAATGTGGGATTTGAATTTAGTCAGAAGGAGAAAGACAGGTATAGAATGACTGTGTTCATTTGTGTGATATATATATTTCAATGTCTGGATTCTAAAGCTCGTCAGAGCTCCACCCAAGAGAGAAGCCAATCTCAAACTGGTTTGTCAGAATCCCACACTAGACAGAAGCCGATTTCAAGCCCAGGTATGCTGGTCTCGGTGGCTAAAGTCACCAGGCTTCTGTGGAGATGGAGCTGGGGTCTCTTTCTCCTACCTCTTTCCTGTCTGGGAGCCCCGTGGACCTGCCCATGAACTGTTCCTGGGCTGTCGGCCATAAACCAGAGACACAGATACATGGGGTAGAGCTGCTACTGGTTCTCTCTGTTGTGTGCGGCTGCAAAGTGGCCACACAATACATCATAAAATGCAAATACTGAGAACACCCGCATGGCAGAACCTGGCAAGCTACCTGTGTCATATTTGATATGCCCAAAACAGTAACAACAATAGACCTTATTCCCATGACCTGAAGGAATGGTTTGAGGCTCTTCATGTTCCTGGAGCAAGGAGAGGACCTTGGGCTATACTAGCAATTCCCACATTCATCTCCACAGAATGGAGATGAACTGGCACCTGCTTGAGTAAATCGATGAATGAGTAACACACACAAACACACACATATATATATATATATATATATATATATATATATATATATATATATAGACCACTATAGTGGTCTATATATATGTGTGTGTGTATACATATATATATATAATGTGGGGTATATAGACATATATGTATATATAGAGAGATATAGAGACACAGAGAGAGACTAATATTAAGGCCAAGCCAAAGAGGGGTCTGGAAGACTTAATGATTGGAGTATACCACATGTGTGTGTGGGACCTCTGTCTTAAGATAGATAAGAGTCTAGTTTGCCAACAATAATTGGAAATGGTAAAGCTAGATTAAAACTGAGTATTGAATATAGGTAAAGGTATATACATGATAACCCCTCAGTGAATGTACTGCAAACCACAAGGTGCAAAAAAGAAGAAAGAGAGAAGAAAAGTCTTTGTCATAGAGGCAGGTGGTGGTGGGACGGGAATCTGGGAAATTGGCGATAGAAATGTGCACTGGTGGAGGGATGGGTTCTGGAACACTGTGTGACTGAAACCCAATCAAAAACAGCTTTATAATTGTCTATCTCACAGTGATACAATAAAATTTGAAAAAAAGAAAAGAATGTGATATTTGGAGCCAGAGAGATAGTACAGTGGGTAGGGTGTTTGCCTTGCACATGGCTGGCCTGGGTTTGATTCCCCACATTCCATGTGATCCTCTGAACACCATTAGGAATGATTCCTGAGTTCAGAGCCAGGAGTGACCCTGAGCATCTCCAGATATGGCCCTAAAACAGAACAAGCGAAAAGAATGTGGTGTTTTCCATCTATCCCTCTTTATAGCTGGGGCCAGAGGGAAGGGCCTGGATACAGCTGAGTATCCATACACCTACCTCCTCTAGGTTCCTGTACGTCCACTGGTGTGGATGGAAGTAGGTGGATAAAAGCCAGAGAACCTTTTTATTTACATTTCTCTTCAAAGAAGCTAGTTGTTTCCTTGGGGACAGAGTGGAGGAGCAGTGACAAGGAGGAGAATGTAGTCACCCACAATTGATCAGATGATTATCTTGGTCCAATCACTATGACTTGGTATAAAAGTCTTGGATCCAGAGGACAGATAGGAGGAGCAATTATGAACTGCACGTTCATTTCGAGTTGTTGGTTTCATTCTGTTCTCCAATTTTACAGAGAGAAAAATTGAGTCTTAGAGCCCTCAAGTCAGTTACACAAGCAGTGGAGTGATTTGTCCAGTGTGAAGCTACACAACAATGTGCCAGGGCTGTATACTGGCTGCTGCCACCCACTGAGTGAGGGGGCTGCAGATGTAACCATGGAAACATCCTCCTCTGGGCTACTGGTCATGGTTCACTCATTTTTTCTCTTCTATGTTTGAAAATTCATCGGAAGCAGGAGATTCCCTGAATCTTCTACTTGGTTTTAGGTCACAGCTGGGGGCTGGATGGACAGACACAGGTTTTGGGGGTTTCTCCTCGTTGCTCAGAAGGCTTCACGCCATCAACCAAGGGAAATTGAGTGGAAACGATCCATGTGCTAATCTGGCTTTGGCATTTATCACTTAGCCCAGCATTTGTCTCACATCTTGTGTCTAATGCCAGCAACTGAATCTTCAAGCTCGATTAGCAATGGTTACAGTCCAGTGAGCACAAATCTAGAAACTGCTGTGACATTTTTCATCAGGGCTTTCTGCAGCCACAGAACCTTCTCTTGAGCCAACGGAAGAGGACACCCACCCCAGGTACCAGAATGCTGAGGATGGCACAGCTGTTGAGCAAAATATGTGCCATGATTTTATGGATTTTTTTTCTCCCTCTCCAGTTCAATGAATAAAATGTGATTTTATAAAATGTAGCACTTAAGTGGTCCTGGTATCTGGAGGCTTGCTAGAAAGATTTATATAGAGGAAATCCAGGTGTGGAGGACAAGAGCCATGGGAGATGGTGGGATTTGTTGTCATTCCAACCTGTCCTTTCTTCTACCCCTTTCCCCCTAACTACAGCATGAACTGTAGTCACATGACCCCGCTTTCTGTGTGATTTGGATGGCATAGATCTCACATTCGATTCAGCAATAAGGCTGTTGCTGACCATTGCAAACCTGTGTGTTGTTACTTCCTATTGCAGTAATAAATGTGGGCTTAGTCAAATGATCCATTTCAGGACAATGAAAGAGATCCCAGGGAAGTGGGCCTTATATTACGAATTTGAAATTTTCATTCCTTGGGCCACTTAAGTAAGAATGTGGAAAGGCTGTCACTGTGGTTTTATGAGAGTAGAGTTTCTGCTGTTATACACCTGTGTGGGACATGCCAACTACAGTCTAGTGATGATGCACATCACCAAGTAGAATTCAAGGGGCAGACCAAAGAGACAGAGACAGATGACAGGGTCCTTGATAATGTCTGAGGTATGACTCAGCCACCTAGTTATTTTGTTGGTATATATTTTCCATTTTTTTGTCGTACCTGGAAGTGCTTAGGGCTTACTCCTGGCTCAGGGGACAATTAGGGATGCCAGGGATGAAACTCAGGTTGACCTTGTGCAAAGCCAGTGCCCGACTCGCTGGACTGTCTCTCCAGCCCCAATAAGTTAAAGTCCCTTTGGCTTTGTTGTAGATGATTTGTATTAAAAATTACCATTATATATAAGTAGTATTATTAATCTTTGAATAGATTTATTTGCTAAATCATTTCATTGTCTACTCGAAGGCCTAACACACTTGTTACGTGGTGGCTAATGGGTGCTACACAGATAAGTAGAAAAAATAGCTTCCAATTTTGGTTCAGATTTGCTTACATGGCTTTTGTGCATTTTTGTTCAGGGTTCAGAGAAGAGTGATGGAGTGATTTTATTTGGCAGTATTTGCTGTCTTTAGATAGAAAGGGAAATCATTAAATACCAGTGTGCTCTCTGAATTATTTCTCCTGTGGTCTACCTCCTGAATGCTACTGACTATGGAAATTGCTGGCTTTTTTGTCTTTCATTGGGGGTACTCTGAAATTAGCAGACATTTTTGTTGAAACACAACACTACAACCACAACCATAACATTGAGACTGTTTCTAGAGTACTTGGTTTAGGCTTTGTGTAATGACTCAAGTCTGCCTGTGAGTGTGAATTGAAGTCACTGGAGGTAGAGTGCTTCAGGAATCAGTTTTTTGAGTACAAGAAACTTAATGTCATGGAATTGCTTTCCTTTGTCTTTATATCATGCTAGTTTGTTGACTCAAAGTTCATTGTGTTGCCAGATGATGTGGGACTGGTTGTCAGGTTTTCTTTTTATTCTTTTCTCCCTTGATTTATGCTACAAAAGAATTTTGAAAGTGCATTCTGCCAAGACCATGTGAAGTAAGAGAGACTCGGTTCCCCCTGGGGAAAGAGGCTGAGTACACTACCTGACTGAAAGAAAGAAAAAGAAATAATGGTTTCTTTATTTTTAACTGGATTTACTTGAGTGTCCTGATTCTGTCCCCTGCCTGGCTCCACCACCAGCCACAGACATGGGTGTTTTGTATTATGACTGCATTTGAGATCTGCTTTCTGCATGGTTGTGGTCTCTGAATACTGTAGTCAGATGACCATAAATGTGTTAATTCACTTTCTTCTGAAACATTATTTTACTAAATGTTTGCAGGGCAGAGGGTGAATACTAAAAATCCCTTACATAATCTATGTGTTAATGTATAAATTAAGCTGCTCTTAATAATTTTGGATGCATTACTTACTTTTTATTCTCTTAGTTGAATTAAAAAAACTGCTTGCCAAATCACAGAAGTTGTGGTATACACTTTGTTAAAATGGTCACGATTTGTGGATTATTTGTTGATTCTGAGACATAACAGCTGTAATCTCTTGATGTCATGGTTGTCACATGTAAATGACACCTGTGTCATTTACAGAGATTTATATTCAAATCTCTTTCCAGCTTCTCTCTTCACTTGATATCCGTTGAAGTCTTAAAATCTTAAAAAGGTAAAATTTTCCTTTTGAAGTTAGTAATAATGTCCTTGGTCATAAGAACTCATTCAGTATCTACTGAAAAAAACTACAATACTTATTTTTCTAAAGTAATAATGATGTCTATCACTGTCACTGTATCACTGTTTTCTCATCATTGATTTGCGGGCACCAGTAACATCTCCATATGTCCTGTCTCATGCAAGTAGAGCCCAAGGACACCACTTGCTCCAGGAAAATAAAGAGCCTCAAACCATTCCATCAGGTCATGGGAATGAGGTCCATAATTGTTACTGGTATTTGGCATATCAAATACGACACGGGTAGCTTGCCAGGCTCTGCCGAGCGGGTAGCATATTCTTGCAGTCATCTCTAAATTCAGCATTTATTGATGAACCGTGCGACTGCAAGCGGACATACGAGGCGGGGTGTGATAGGCTGGTCTGCCGGGTGGAGTTCTGACGAGGGGGAAGTCCAGATGTGGAAAATGGAGGCCCTCATGGAGTTGGGGGTCGTCTGGCTTGTTGAGAAGCTCTGCTGGGGTGGCAGGCCAGGGCTAGAACCTGCCATCCCTCCCGGGGCGCCTCTTGAGTGGCTGGGCACAGGGAGAGCCAGTAGCAGCTCTGCCCCATGTCTGTGAATCTCTGGATCAGTATATCTGGGCCGAATTTTAAAGACTGCTGCAGGGTGGATCTCGATGAGCCGGGCTGTGATAGGCTGGTCTGCTGGGTGGAGTTCTGATGAGGGGGAAGTCCAGATGTAGAAAACGGAGGCCCTCATGAAATTGGGGGGTGTCTCGGCTTGTTGAGAGGCTCTGCTGGGGTGGCGGGCCAGGGCTAGAACCCACCATCCCTCCTGGGCGCCTCGTGAGCGGCTAGGCACAGGGAGAGCCAGTAGCAGCTCTGCCCCATGTCTGTGAGTCTAAGATTTTTTTTTGATGTATAAGATTTTTATGTGGCAAATTGTCTACCGAAGTGAGTCATGAAAACTTTCTGGGATATCATTGTTAAATTGAGGCTGTTCTTCGGTGGAAGATGTTGTGGTATGGTTTGGTGTAAAGGTTCATGTTCCTACACTATTACCAGAAGCCTGAGGAAGATGTTGTGGTATGGTCCAGTGTAAAGGTCCAATTTACGTCACTGTCACTAGAAGCCTGAGTTGAGATTTGAACTCTGCCAACTACACTTTAATGGTGTCTTTGCTTCTTCATTTCTTTAATTGGGAAATGAGGAGAAGGAATGCAATTCTAAGTTTGCCAAAGGTACTCAAGTCTCTTTATGTGTGGGGGTGGGGAGGTGTTGTTGGGTGTGGGGAGAGCCAGACCTGGTGGTTCAGCAGCTGTTCCACCAGGTCTGTGTTCCACAGTATTACCTCACAGTGTTCATAGGACCATATGTGGTGCTGGGGATTAGAAATGGGGTCAGCTAGATGCAAGGCAAGCATCTTAACTTTTTGTTACCTCTTTGGCCCTAGAACTCTCCCCTCTTGAGAGTAGCATTTCTGGAGTTGGAGGCTCCAGCCATCGGTAGCGCCTTCTCCCTGTTGTGTCTTGCTTCCCTGGGCATTGGTAGTACTGCTAAAGGCCTCCTTTACTTCACTTCAGTTGATTCAGAATAAGATGTAGCAGGACTTGTGCCTGGATGGAACATGGTTAGCACTTGAAGGGGGGTCCCTGAGATAATCGATGATGGGCTGCATATAGCACATACTTTAGAAGTTTTTGGATCTGTTGAACATCAACTAATCAGAAGGGTCACAGTGGGGCAGGAATGGTAGTACAGCGAGTAGGGAGTTTACCTTGCACGTGGTCAAGCCTGGTTTGATCCCCAGCATCCCATATGGTCCTCTGAGCACTGCCAGGAGTAATTTTCAAGTGCAGAGCCAGGAGTAACCCCCTGAGTATTGTAGGGTATGACCTCAAAAGACCAAAAACAAGTAAGAATAAGAAATATAGCCAACTGTGGAGGACTAATGGTCCCAGAAGGACTAATTTGTTACTACTGGTTGGTGGAGAAAGTCTAGGGCTCCTAGAGGAACCCGAGGCAGAAGCTACTTATTAAAATTACAGATATGTTCATTATTTGAAAATCTACCACTGCTTGTAAAAACTAGCAGACTATAAATCAAAGAGACTCATTGTATGTTTTTGAACGTCACTTAAGACAAGCTATATCCATTAAGTTGTTCAGGTTCACACAGGTAATGTGTTAAGACCTGAATCTAGATCTCTGGTTCCAGAATCATTATGGGTTGATGCCTAGGACCCTGGCAATGACCAGAAAGATCATTGCATTTTGATGAGTCTGGAAGTACCTTCTAAAAACTATTGGACTTATGGAGAGTTCAGGTCCCTCCTCTCTACCGTTTTCCATAGCTGTCAAACACTTGTGTAGCCAAGTCTTTCCCTGCCTGGATTTGCTCTAAGGGGGAAAGGGCGCTCTGCTGGGAGGGTTCAATGGCTGTAGCACTGACACTCAGTAGCACCCTCTCCTTTTCCCCTCCCCTCCCAAAGGAATGAACAACCCCTTTGGGACCAGGAAACCAGGTGATGGGAAATTTTATTTCTGTTTTGTTCCCAACAAAGCAACAATTTCTGGAACATCTGAGAGTCTAAAGAATTGATGGCATTCTCCTTACAAAAGAAATGTGCAAAAAAAAAAAAAGAGAGAAATGTTTGAAGTTTGCAGCTGCTTCATGGGCGGTGACTAGGTTCCTAGAGAGCAGAAGACAGAACTCAGTTCAGATGACAGCTCTTGACACCTCTCTCTCTCAAATATGAAATTCTTTGTTTTTTTCAGTTTTGCTGTCCCATCTGGAGGTTTACTCCTGGTTCTCTGCTCAGGGATTACTCCTGGTAGTGCTTGGGGAACCATGTGTGCGGTGCCAGGGATTGTACTGGAGTTGACTGAATGTAAGGTGAACTCTTTAATTCTTGTGCTATCTCTCCAGTCCTGAATCTTCAATTCTTAAAGCAAAATCAAGATGGTCCCAAAGTCAGTATCTGTGCACACTTGCCCAGTGTCCCATGAATTGAAATGGGTGGAATAAAGTGGTGCAAAGGCTTCCGGTTTTTATTGACATCAAGAAGCAAGGAAAGGGCATCTGGTGGGCAGTGAGAAGCTCACATCACTGGAGTCAGTAGCTGACTTTCTTCTCCAGATTTGCCATGTCCTTACTAAGGAAGTGGATGAACCAGCCGTTCCCCAAGACCCCACCTGATCTGTTTATAAATAAGCTCAGGTATTTATAGAAGAGTAACAGTGTCGACATCCAGTATTTAGCATATTATATTGTGATCCTAGATAACCCCAATATTTAGTATTTCACCATGTGAATATTGTGGCCATGGGCAAGAGTACTCTTTTCTGAATAAATTCTTGATATTGGCTTGTTCCTCTTCCGGGTCCCATGGCAGAGGCTATTTCCTCCAGGAATCTTTTTCAGTCTTCTTTTTGGAACAAGGTGCCCAGGTACTTTCTTTCTCAGAGCTGTATTCCTTACATATTATGCATAGTTGGCATGCTATATTTTTTGTTGTTATTTTTATTTGTTGTTACTTGGGATTTCTTCTTGGTAGACAAAACACGTAAATACAATTAGGGGCATACCTGTACAAAGAAAACTATAAGACACTGCTCCAAGAGATAAAAGAGGACACAAGGAAATGGAAACATATTCCCCTCCTCATGGATGGGAGAATCGACATTGTCAAATTGGTAATACTCCCTAGAGCTCTGTACAGATTTAATGCAGTCCCTATAAGGATACCCATGACATTATTCAAAGAAATTGACTAAACTCTCCTGAAATTTGTATGGAACAATAAACCCCCAAGGATAGCTAAAGCATTCCTCGGGAAAAGGAAGATGGGAGGCATCACCTTTCCCAACTTCAAACTGTACTACAAGACAGTAGTAATTAAAACATCATGGTATTGGAATAAAAACAGACCTGTGGACCTATGGAATAGAATTGAGTATCCTGACACCCAACCTCAAACACATGATCATTTAATCTTTGATAAAGGTGCAAAGAGTCTAAAATGGAGTAAGGAAAGCCTCTTCAACAAATGGTGTTGGGAAAACTGGGCAGCGACATGTAAAAGAAATGAATTTGGACCTGTGTCTAACACCATGCACAAAAAATCAGATCAAAATGGATTAAAGATCTCAATATCAGACTTGAATCCATAAAGTACATTGAACCCGATTTGCTCGAGCGGGCCCCAGTAACATCTCCATATGTCCTGTCTCATGCAAGTAGAGCCCAAGGCATCTGCTTGCTCCAGGAACATAAAGAGCCTCAATCCATTCCAGAATGAGGTCTATAATTGTTACTGGTATTTGGAATATATATCAAATACAACACGGGTAGCTTGCCAGGCTCTGCTGTGAAGGTAGCATACTCTTGTAGGCATCTCTAAGTCCAGCATTTATTGATGAACCGCGCAGGACGCTTGCGCCCGCGCGAGCTGGTTGCTGATGGCTGGTCTGCTGGGTGGAGGTCTGACGAGAGAGAAGTCCGGATGTGGAAAATGGAGGCCCTCATGGAGTGGGGGATCGTCTGGCTTGTTGCGAGGCTCTGCTGGGATGGTGGGCCAGGGCTAGAACCCACCATCCCTCCCAGGCGCCTCGTGAGCGGCTGGTCACAGGGAGAGCCAGTAGCAGCTCTGCCTCATGTCTGCGAGAGTCTCTGGACCAGCATACCTGAGCCGGATTTAAGAAAGACTGCTGCAGGGTGGAACTCGATGGGCGGGCGCTGATAGGCTGGTCTGCTGGGTGGAGGTCTGACGAGAGAAGTCGGATGTGGAAAATGGGAGGCCCTCATGGAGTGGGGATCGTCTGGCTTGTTGCGAGGCTCTGCTGGGATGGTGGGCCAGGGCTAGAACCCACCATCCCTCCCGGCGCCTCGTGAGCGGCTGGTCACAGGGAGAGCCAGTAGCAGCTCTGCCCCATGTCTGCGGTAGTCTCTGGACCAGCATACCTGAGCCGGATTTAAGAAAGACTGCTGCAGGGTGGAACTCGATGAGCCGGGCGCTGATAGGCTGGTCTGCTGGGTGGAGGTCTGACGAGAGAGAAGTCGGATGTGGAAAATGGAGGCCCTCATGGAGTGGGGGATCGTCTGGCTTGTTGCGAGGCTCTGCTGGGATGGTGGGCCAGGGCTAGAACCCACCATCCCTCCCGGGCGCCTCGTGAGCGGCTGGTCACAGGGAGAGCCAGTAGCAGCTCTGCCCCATGTCTCCAAGTCTCTGGACCAGCATACCTGAGCCGGATTTAAGAAAGACTGCTGCAGGGTGGAACTCCGATGAGCCGGGCGCTGATAGGCTGGTCTGCTGGGTGGAGGTCTGACGGAGAGAAGTCGGATGTGGAAAATGGAGGCCCTCATGGAGTGGGGATCGTCTCACTTGTTGCGAGGCTCTGCTGGGATGGTGGGCCAGGGCCAGAACCCACCATCCCTCCGGGCGCCTCGTGGGACTACATGAAACTAAAAAGCTTCTGCACCTCAAAAGAAACAGTGACTAAGATACAAAGACAGTACACAGAATGGGAAAGAATATTCACCCAATACCCATCTGATAAGGGGTTAATATCCAGGATATATCAGGCACTGGTAGAACTTTACAAAGAAGAAAACAAACAACCCCATCAATAAATGGGGAGAAGAAATGAAAAGAAACTTCCCAACAAGGAAGAAATTCGAATGGCCAAAAAACATATGAAAAATTTCTTCCATTTCTTTCAGCAGACCAGACTATCATAGCCCGGATCATCGACAGCCACCCTGCAGCAGTTTTTTTTCAATCCGGCCCAGGTATGCTGAACCAGAGACTTTCAGACATGGGGCACAGCTGCTCCTTGCTCTCCCTTTGCCCTGCTGCTCGTGGAGGCACCCGGGAAGCATGGCGGGTTCTAGCCGTGGCCTGCCACCCCAGCAGAGCCTCACAATAAGCCAGACCACCCTCCCCTACTCCATGGGGCCCGCCATTTTCCATATCCGACTTCCCTCTCATCACAACCCCACCCAGTAGACCAGACTATCAGAGCCTGGATCATCGACAGCCACCCTGCAGCAGTTTTTTCAATCCGCCCAGGTATGCTGAACCAGAGACTCTCAGACATGGGGCACAGCTGCTACTTGCTCTCCCTGTGCTCAGCCCCTCATGAGGCGCCTGGGAGGCATGGTGGGTTCTAGCCCTGGCCTCCCACCCCAGCAGAGCTTCACAACAAGCCAGACGACCCCGCTACTCCATGGGGGTCGCCATTTTCCCATATCCGGACTTCCCCTCTCATCACAACTCCACCCAGCAGACCAGACTATTGCAGCCCGGCTTGCGTGGCCGCTAGTGGCCGTGCGTTTCATCAATAAATGCTTTATTTACAGGTGACTATAACAGTATGCCACCCGCACAGCAAGCCTGGCAAGCTGTTCGTGTAGTATTTGATATGCCAAATACCAGTAACATTTATATTAGGTCATTCCCGTGATCTAATATAATGGTTTGAGGCTCTTTATGTTCCTGGAGCAAGCGGATGCCTTGGGTTCTACTAGCATGAGACAGGACATATGGAGATATTACTGGTGCCCTCTCTAGCAAATAGATGATTAACGGGAAGATAGTGATAGTGATAGCAGCATTATTCACAATAGCCAGAATCTGGAAGCAAACAGGGTGCCCTAGAATCGATGACTGGATAAAGAAGCTTTTGGTACATCTACACAATGGAATACTATGCAGCTGTTAGGAAAAATGAAGTTATAACATTTGCCTATAAATGGATTGACATGGAGAAGATTATTTTGAGTGAAATTAGCCAGAAGGAGAGAGACAGATACAGAATGACTGTATTTTTTTGCCCGACATAAATATATATGTACATATTATTATACCAATATCCAAGGTCAAGTGAAACATGTATCAGGAGGTCTTGTCAAAGGTGGAAATTATCACAAATGTGTGGGAGTCAGAGGCTAGGTAAGACAGAAAATGGAACAGGGTGCTAACAATTGTCGAGGGTACTAATGCCAACCTAGAACTGAGCATTAAATACAGGCAAAAAGATACACATGACAACCCTTTAATGTATGTTCTGTAATCCATAGTCTGGAAGGGAAGGAAAAGAGAAAGAGAGAGAAAGGGGCAGAAATAAAGAACCTGCCATGGAGAAGGGCTGGGGGTGGGGGAGGGACCCGGGGACATTGATGGTGGGAGATGGGCACTAGTGGAGGGATGGGTGCTGGAACACCATATGACCAAAACCCAAATATGAACTTTTAAATTGTATATCTTTGTAATTGTATATCTCACAGTGGTATAATAAAATACTTTAAAAATAAAAAGAAATAAAGAAGAAAAAATACAATTGGGGCATACTTAATTTCCCCATCTCTTTTAAAAATGAAGATAATGTTGGGGAGGGGTATGCAATTTATAAAACCAGCAACATCTGACAGTTAGCTATCCTACTAGCAATAGCACTGCCATGAGATTTTTTGTGGATTGGAATTGAAATCTAAATCTTATTGTTGACTTATAATAGATATTAACATATACTCCGGTGCTTTGAAAGAAAGCCTTATGCACTTTTTTTGTTTAATAATATACAAGATCTTAATTTTAAGTTTTCACTTGCCTTCCAGACTATATTCTGTAAATTGATATTTTTTCCTTTACATATTTGTGGGGCAAAAGGGGAATCATGGGTCTCACATATGAACTTTGATGTAAGGAGACTGCCAATTTTCAGTGATTTTATTTTGGAGTGTCGGATACCAGGCATCTGAAATGGAAAGAGCTTCAAATGTCACAAAATGTCTTCTCGTAATTCTCTTCAAGCATGAAATCCTTAAAGTCATCAACCCTTAAAGGTCCAGTCTGCATTTCCCAATTTGCTGTAGACCTGAACTGTCTAAGCAGGCATAGCCACACCCAGGAGGCTTTTCTGATCTGAAGGTGGTATGGGGGCTGAAGACATGGTATGGTGGGTGGGAAACTTGCCTGTACAGCCAATCCTGGTTCTGGTCTCAGCATACCATATGGTCCCTCAAGCCCACTAGGAGTGATTTCTGATTGCAAAGCCAGGAGGAATCCTAAATATCTCCAACTATGGCCCCAGTATAAAGCAAAATTAAATTTAGAACTCAATTCTGACAGCTCTCCAAATCCTCAAGGTAGCTTTTATTTTAGAAATAAAAATAAAGTTTTTTATTAACTTGTTGGTATGTGTACTCAATTATTATTATTATTTATTATTGAGTTTGGGTGACATGGTTACAGTAAAGTGTTTATGGGGTCAGGAGATACAGTTACCTCATCACCATCAATGTCCCCAAGACCTTCCATCGATGTCCTAATGTACGCTCAGTTCACTTCAACATATCCCCGTACCCACTTCCTACCTTGCTTGATATTCTCAGTTTTGTAATTCAGGGTCAAGGTTTTGTTAGCAATTGTTAGTGTGTGTTCCCTTCATTTGTTTCTCACTACACAACATGTGAGTAAGATCCTCAATATTTTTCCTTCTGACTTGTTTTACTTGGCATGTTACTGTCCAGTTCCATCCTAGTTGAAGCAAAGGGCAGAAGTTCATATTTATTATAGCTGCATAGTATTCCTTTATGTATATATATCACCATTTCTTTATTCATTTCTCTGCCATTATTTCTCTGACTCTTTCCATATTCTGACTTTTCTACTGAGTGCTACAATGAACATGGGTTGTGCATACATCTCTTCAAACTAGCTTTT